>SNVD02004462.1:0-5000 GCA_013180625.2 Boswellia sacra | reverse complement strand
GCCATGGGCAACACCCAAGGCCCAAGGGAGGTTAACCAGTGGCTATCCATGCAGCAAGGGCAGCGCCATGGACGCCCAACATGCAGTAACATCTGCAGCACGAGTGGCACGCCATGGGCAACATCCAAGCCACAAAAAAGGTTAGCCAGCGCCCACCGATGCAATAAGGGCAGCCCCAAAAGCCTCTTAACACTACCAGCAAATTTTATGTTTTTTAAAAGTTAATAACACGATTTGCTTCATGTTTCTCTTCTTTTCATTACATAAAAATTGTTTTATTCTTTTCATTTTTTTCAATTTTTTTTGTAATGTGGGCCCCACCTCCCGACTTCAATATATATATTTTTTAATTTTCGCTTTTATTCGTGCCACGGTTGCATTTTTCTCGTTGTCCTCCAAAAAATCAGCCAAGAGCATGAACGTCCACCTGGCACCCCTCATGGCACCATGGGCTGCACGCTGGTGGGCTAAGCCGCAACACATTGCTGCACACCATGGGCAGCAAATGCTGCATGATGTGCAGCAATGTGCTGCAACGTGGGCTGCTAGCGTGCAGCGAATCGTGCTGACGTAAAAAATCTTCCATCAAACCGCTTTTAAAACTCAATCACACGCCACCTAAAATCATTTTGGGACTCCCAAAGGCCCCCAAAAAGATTTCACCTCACTCCGGCGTCGTTTGGATGCTTTTCCAATTTTTCCCTTTCTCTCTCTAAAAAATCACATGGAATCCCCCACAGAACCCGAAACCCCCAACTCTCTTTTCCCATTGATTCCACCCATTTTTCTTGCTCCCGTTCCAAATTCTTAGCCCCAATACCCCATAAACTTTCGGTCGTACAGGCCCTTGTGACAGCTCACCTACCATGGTGCACCACACCTGATGATGCTGCAATGCTAAAAAAAGCTCTTTAGGGGGGAGATGCAGTCTCCACCGGGGGGCCTCCGGGCCAAGCCATGCAAGCACCCCCCTCGTTGACATATCCGAAAAAGAGATTGTCTCCCAAGTATAGGAGTGTCGAAGTAATAAACCCGATAAGACCGGGGTCGATCCACAAGGAAGGGAATTTAAGCGTTACAAATTATAAGATAAGCAAATGTGATATGGATGATTCAAAGAAATAACAAGAGAATATCAATAAATATGTAAGATGGTAGGCGGTATTACCGACCATTCAAATATAAAACAAAAAGCAAGAGGAGGTAAACCATCCATGGAAATAGGTGGTATAACCAACCATAGTAAATTAAAGAACAATTTCATAAGGTGGTAGAACCTATCATAGAAAATAAATAAAAAGTTCATAAACAATAGAATAATTAAAATACAAGAGGAATTAACACAATAACAATGAAGACTAAGGTTAGGGGATCCGCCCTTGATATTTCAAATAAGGATAATTAACCCATTTTAGTTATATGAATTATATTTGTTTTGTTACCAATATTTATACCACTTATTGTAAATGAGTTCAAGCATCCAATGTGCCAATCACCATATGTCTACAACAAATCAAGGTTTCTAACTAGATTTGTGTCGGTAAGGAAGAACCATACATCATCTAGAAAGGATCCAAGCATTTGATGTACCAAGGATTGTCGACAATGGATCAAGACCTCCACTTTACGAGTGGTGTCAAGATTGATTAAGAAATTAAATATAAATCATATTGAATAAACATTATAAGATTAAGATTATTAAGCACATATTAAGGGTTAGAGAATCCTTATTCTCATATCAAGGGTTTCACCCTTTCACCTTAGCAAAAGAGAAATTAGAAGAACATTATAATAGAAAGAAAATAAAATGCAAGAAAAAGGAAATTCATTAATAACATAAACACACAAAACACAATACAAGATCCTAGCCAAAGCCAAAATGTTCCAGCCAAGGCCAAGATGCCCTAATTGGTCACAAGGCACCTCTATTTATAGATACATCTAGGGGCAAACTTGTCAAATTACAAGGGCATAATTGTCAAATATTAGTTGTAAATATCTTTGACAATCGGGATCATTAGGCACCGAATTTGACCATCAATTTTGACATCTAAATGTTGTGAATTTTAATCACATATCTTCATAAAAGTTCTAGATATTTCTCTCAGCTTTCTAGAACATATTAATTTGCACAATTTGGATACGTATTTTGAGCGATACGGTCCAAATACTGAGGCCTGGTCAAACTGGGCTGAGACTATAGATGGGTTCATTTCAAGCCCAATTTTGGTCCACTAAGAGCCCGAATTTGATTATGCTTGTGAAATGCAATCTTGTAGACAATTAAATCAGCTTTCCAAAACATTAAGAATTGCACCATTCTGATCTATAAATAGAGAGTTATGCCCATTTTACCGAACCTGTAACAAAGCCAAAATTAAGAGGAATTGATTCCAAAGATGCAAATGCTACAAATATGCTTAAGTTGAGGAATTTAATGACACTATTAATGCAATATGATGAACTAAACTCTAATTAAACATGCATATTTAAGTGTTCATCACACCCCCCAACTAGCTTATTGCTAGTCCCTAGCAATTAAAGCGTTATTATTTAGAAGTGATTTTATAGAATTTTACATCCAAGGTGGTCATTATTGCACTCTCCTTGATTTTATCCAAATAAACAAACTCTCAACCAATTATTATTATTATTTTTTTTATGACTCATGTACCCTTCAGTCAAGATATCAATAAACCTCCTTTTTGTGCTCAGTCAACACATGACTATGGGGCTTATTAGAAAGAAGCCATATCGGTTCTAATATTTGTTAAGGCTAACAACTTTAGGTAGGGGGCATTCATTTATTTTATATATATATGTGTTTTTTTGTTTGAAAGAATGCATCTTTAACCCATATAGCGAGCCTTAGGCTAATGGCTCCCAGACCAGTTGGCCTTAGGGCATTAGGTGTTAAGACACCCCTTCGAGCTTAACGACTCGGGTTGCCGATGCTTTATTTTTGCTTAAAAACTTATAGATAGTGCAATGTTCAATCCCATTAAGCTTTCTTCTTAATCCATGTAGCGAGCTTTGGGCCAATAGCTCTCAAACCAGTTAGTCTTAGGGTATTAGGTGTTAAGACACCCTTCGGGCTTAATTGCTCGAATTAAGGAGGCTACGAGACCAAACTTTATCCATAATTGCTATTTTTTTCTTCTTTTTTCTTTTTTTCTTTTTTTGTTTTTTTGTTTTTTTTTTAACTTTCCCCTTCCTTTGTGTTGTTATCCTAAACAAAACAAAAAAACTCAAATATTACAACGTTTCATTTTGCCACCCACAATCATGCATCAAGGTATGTGTGTGTGTGTGAAGAAAGGTTCATGAATACTTGCTTAATGAGTACATAAGCACACAATTTTTTTTTATTTAAATGATAAGGTTGTGAGAGTTCATAGATTTGAATAATTCAAAGTGAAATGAATAAGACCTCCTTATTATAAAATTCAAAAATCAAGACTAAATAATATCAAGTTAGCTAAAATGAGTTCACAAGATCAAAATAAAATGACCAATTGGTTAGAATGGGTTTCAAGAGTTCAAACTGGCCCTCCATACTCTGCCATTCCTGACCCAGAATGCATCTCAAGAGGATTTGAACTCCTTACACCGCACTCTGAATCTAATTACTAACTCGCTTTTTTTTTTTTTTGCAAGAAAAAAAAAATTTCAAGACACACTTATGTCTACTATCCTTCCCCCCCAACCAAATGAAACATTGTCCTCAATGTTTAAATGTAGAGAGATAAAGTATAGGAGACATTACCTGAAGCTTCTGTTATTCAAGAGAGATGACCTGAAAGACTCATAAAATAACATGCTAAAAATAAAATAAAAGACAAAAAAATTACAAACGGAGATTCAGATCCAATTTGCACTTTTTGTTTTGCCCTCCTGCCCAATTAATTTGAGTACTAGCTGGGTCAGGTTCATACTCAACTTCTTGTAATTTGTCAAGTAACTCACCAGCAGAAGTGGCAGAAACAAGGATCTGTCTCGCCCAATGTGGGATAAAATTTTGTTCTACAGCTGCACCAACAAAACTTATTAAAGGATCAAAGAAATTGTTAACATTCAACAAACCTATGGGTTTTTGATGGAGGTTCAGTTGGGCCCAAGAGGCAATTTGAAAAAATTTTTCAAAAGTACCAAAGCCACCTGGTAAAGCAATAAAGGCATCTGAATTGATGAGCATATGTGCCATGCGTTCATGCATAGAGGAGACTTGTAACTCCTTCCCAATCGTTTTTCCAACAATGCTTTCTATAGCCAAAGCTTTAGGAATAACTCCTAAAACTTGACTACCTCCTGCACGTGCAGCTCTTGCCACACAACCCATCAACCCGAGGCTACCTCCCCCATAAACCACATGAATCTTTCTTTCAGCTAGTAATCTACCAAGATAATTTGTTGCCTCGACAAACTCTTCACTTTTACCTGGTCGAGATCCACAGAATACACATATCCTTTGGATTCAACATTTTGAAGTTCCCTCCATGTCTATGCAACTCTCTAACTATGTGTGAAGAAGAGAATAAGAGATGTGGTATTTATGGAGTGCAAAAGGGTATGCTAATGATGATATCTATCTAGGTAGCTCGGTTGTTTGTTGAAAAATTTGACAATAATGCATAAAAATTCAAAAGATGACGAAATAAGACACCATAAGTCAAACAAAAGATACAAATTCAAAAATGACAGCTATGAGGTATTAAAATTCAAAAATGATGGCACACATGCATATGTACAGGTAGTTGTGACTGTGGCTCACATCTTCGTCTGGTTTTACGTCCAGAAAGGGCTTAAACACCTTCTATGAGTTGGGGATATGCTTCCCATCCAGTTTTCTTATAAACTGGCAAACAGGGTCGTTTTGAGTCAAATTCCCAAGACTATAGCATTCCTGCTCATCTCGAAATTGTGTCCACAAATAAAAAATTTCACGCTGCACAAGTCCACAAGAATGCGTCTCAAGAGTCACACGGATATCATCCAAAGAC
>SNVD02004458.1:0-19926 GCA_013180625.2 Boswellia sacra | reverse complement strand
AGACTAACCTGTACGGAGACATACCAATAGGTGTCTTGTAAGCAGTACGGTATGCCCAAAGTGCATCATTAAGTCGTAGGCTCCAATCTTTTCTGTTCGGATTCACTGTCTTCTCGAGAATGGACTTAACTTCTCGATTTGAAACTTCAGCTTGACCACTAGTTTGTGGATGATATGCAGTAGACAACTTGTGAGTGATGTTGTATTTCTTGAGCAAGGCTTCAAATGATCTATTACAGAAGTGTGTCCCTCTATCGCTAATCATGGCTCTTGGTGTTCCAATTCTCGCAAAAATATTAGATTTCACAAAATCTACAACAACTTTAGAATCATTAGTTCTCGTAGCTTTTGCTTCCACCTATTTAGAAACATAATCCACAGCAAGTATAATGTAAATATTACCAAAAGATGAAGGAAAAGGACCCATGAAATCAATACCCCACACATCAAAAATCTCAACAATAAGTATAGGGGTTTGTGGCATTTGATTTTTGGCACTTAAATTACCTGTCCTTTGACAACGGTCACAAGCTTTGCAAAATAGATATGCATTTTTGAACAATGATGGCCAGTAGAATCCACAATTAAGAACTTTCAGGGCCGTTCTTTTTGGTCCGAAGTGACCGCCACATGCATAAGAATGACAGAAGGTCAAAATTGAATTAAATTCAGATTCAGAAACAAACATTCTTATCACTTGATCAGAACAATGCTTCCATAAGTATGGATCATCCCATATGTAATATTTGGCAATGTTTTTGATCTTGTCTCTTTGAGCTCGAGTCAAGTCACTGTGGAGCTTCTTTGGTAACTAAGTAATTAACAATATCTGCATACAGGGGCTGCTACATGTAGAGACAGCAATTGTTCATCCGGAAAACTTTCTTGTAATGGCAGTACATCCTCGTCATGGACAATGCGACTTAGATGGTCTGCAACTAAGTTTTCACTTCCCTTCTTATCTTTGATCTCCAAGTCAAATTCCTGTAAAATGAGTATCCACCTAATAAGCCTTGGTTTTGCATCTTTCTTTGTGAGCAAGTACCTCAAAGCTGCATGATCAGAATAAACGGTTACTTTAGTACCAATCAAATAAGATCGAAACTTTTCTAAAGCAAAAATAACCGCTAGCAGCTCTTTCTCAGTGGTAGAATAATTAAGTTGAGCATCATTTAAAGTCCGAGATGTGTAGTAAATGGCATGTGGAATTTTGCCAATTCGTTGACCCAAAACAGCACCCACAGCGTAGTCACTTGCATCGCACATAATCTCGAATGGATGATTCCAATTCAGAGATTGGATTACTGGAGCCGAAGTCAAGAGTTCCTTCAGTTTCTCAAGTGCCTCTTTGCATTTCTCATCAAATTCAAAGGTCACATCATTCTGTAATAATTTGCATAGGGGCAATGCTATCTTCGAGAAATCTTTGATGAATCTACGATAAAAACCTGCATGACCAAGAAACGAACGAATATCCCGCACACTTGTGGGAGGTGGTAAGGAACATATAAGATCTGTCTTGGATTTATCAACCTCTATACCCTAGCAGAAATAACATGTCCCAAAACTATACCCTGATCTACCATAAAATGACATTTCTCCCAATTCAGAACAAGGTTAGTTTCTATACATCTTTGAAGTATAAGGGTAAGGTTGTCAAGGCATTTATCAAAAGAATCACCAAAAAACACTAAAGTCATCCATAAATACCTCAATGATGTTCTCAACATAATCAGAGAAAATACTTACCATACACCTTTGGAAAGTGGCAGGGGCATTGCAAAGACCGAATGGCATGCATCGATAGGCAAACGTACCGAATGGGCATGTGAATGTAGTTTTCTCTTGATCCTTAGGGGCAATGACAATCTGATTATATCCTGAATAGTCATCAAGAAAACAATAATGAGAATGACCTACTAATCTCTCCAGCATTTGATCAATGAATGGCAAAGGAAAGTGATCCTTGCGAGTTGCAGAATTGAGCTTTCGATAATCAATACAAACTCGCCACCGGTTTGGATACGAGTGGGAACTAGCTCATTATTGTTATTTTTAACCACCGTAACACCAGATTTCTTTGGAACGACTTGGACTGGACTCACCCACTTGCTATCCGAAATTGGATAAATCACACCACATCTAACACATTTCAGGATTTCTTTCTGAAACTTCCATCATGGGAGGATTCAACCTTAGTGTGACTTCTTACGTGCTGGGCTTGGATCACTCTTTAACAAGATCGGTGCATGCATAGGCTGACAAATACCTTGATGTCAGCGACTGTCACCCAATGGCCGTTTGTGATCTCGGGCACTCGGATGAGTTTCTCTTCTTGTAATGGTGCAAGACCCTTTGTAGTTGACTGGCAAAGTATCTTTCTCACCTAGGAATACATGCTTCAAATGATCTGGAAGAGGCTTAAGCTCCAAGGCAGGTGCTTTCATCACGGTAGGTAGAAGTTTCTCATTAGATAAAGGCAATTCAATGTACGAAACATCATACCTGTTTGTGGTGATAGCTATAGTCTCATCCAAGCTTGCCACAGCTTCCTCCACTTCTTTAGACACTTGTATCAACTTCTTCGATTCTCTGGAATTTTCTGCCCCAATGTGCTCACTAATGGCTACTTCCAATGCATCCTTGCGAGTTAACTCAAAAAGTTGTTGTGCCAAAGAATCAAGAACATCAACTGCAAAAACAGAATGCAAGTCACTAGGGTACCTCATTGCCTCAAAAATATTGAAACGAATCACCTCGCCATCAAACTCCATGGTGAGAGTGCCATCATGAACATCAATCTTCGTTCGGGCGGTTTTCAAGAATGGCCTCCCCAAAAGAATCGGTGTTGGATTGGGAGATGTCTCATCCTCCATTTCCAGAACATAGAAGTCTGCTGGAAAAACCAATTGTTTCACCTGCACAAGCACATCTTCCACAACTCCCTTGGGATATGCATTAGAACGATCAGCAAGTTGAATGATAATACCAGTTTTCGCAAGGGGTCCAAGATTCAAGGAAGCATAAATAGAATAAGGCATGACATTAATTGATACTCCTAAATCTAACATAGCTCTTTCAAAATTGGTATTGCCAATGGTGCATGGAATGGTGAACGTACCTGGATCTTTGCATTTCGGAGGAATTTTTCTTTGCCATACAGCTGAACGAAACATTGAGGCTGTTCGAAACTCAGCAAGTATTACTAGCGCACCCAAGTAATTAAAAGTGATAAGGGGAGATATGTTCCCACGATGGATTGATTCTAACTGAATTTGTTATTTTCCAACCATGTAATAACTAAATGGGGGGGTTTTGTTGAATGATTAACTAAATGAAATAAGAATGCAAATTAAGAATACCAAAACAGAAGTTAATTTGAATGAAAGATCAATGAGAGACACTTGGTTAAGGGTTCTTTCTCTGCCACAAGATATGAATTTGTGAATTAACATAGAATTGTAATCCAATTACAGCATTGAAGTTATCAACAGTAGATAACAACAAGCTCTGTTATCCCAATCTTTCCTTACTTTGTTGTTAAATAAACAGGCTCTTTATTTAATCTCTATCCATTAAACAACCTAGAACAAGCTCTCTAAATTTAATTCAATGGATGCATTACGATAAGAAAGATAGGTTGATCTAAGCAATAAACACACAAGCTCGGATTATTTAACTTAGGGTGTATTCTCCAATTGCAATCTCTGATCACAATTTTGCTACTAAGGATTAGAAATTCAAGACAATTACGGATCAAGATTTCTACTCTAGCAATAGACAAAAACCAGTTATATTCAGTTGGTCATTCCAAATACAATCCAGCAAGCAATCACAAGCATTAGATATAGAAAATACAAGCAAATTCAATTAGAGAATTGGATAACAACTTCTTGCACAATCAACTTACAAAAACCATATCAGGGGCTTTGAAATCACCCTCAACCAATTCAGATTCAGTTACACATGTTTAAGAACGTGGTAAATACAATACAACATGGAGACATTCCAGAACATGAAAGGGAAGGGAAAAACTTAGCAAATTTGATGTAATTCTCTTTGGATTGTAGTTCTTCCTATTTCCAAGCTTCCTTTCTCCTTCAAGAACTCCAATAGATGAAAGAATTCCAGAGCTGAAGCCTCCACCACGTTCTCCCCTCTTCAAGTTATGAAAATAAAACCCTAAAATGTGTTTAAATGCTCTGCTACAGTAACGTGCTACAGTGTCATGTATTATACATGCTACAGTGATGTGTGGAATTACATTTCTACACTTCTCACACTGTTTTGATTACAACTTTCGGTAAACTGAATGGATTCATAAACCGTAAATTTCTCCAAAAAGTAGACTTCGAGAGCTTTTCAACGGTATATGATATGTCATCGGGTTCATTGGATATCAATACAATTAAATCCGAGAAGATGGTTGACTAGCAGAGGTGAAAATGAAGGGTTTTACTCCATTTTTGTGCAAGTTGCTCAAAACTCCTACAAACATCAAAACCACACAAAAACATAAAAATACCAAGGAATATAGCAAAGAAACATGGACGAATTGATATGAAAAGGATATATAAATAGACACTTATCAAATTCCCCCACACTTAGACTTTGCTAGTCCTCGAGCAACTACGACAATATGAAATAAAACTAAACTGAAACAGAATCAACAAAAATTAAAAACACACAAATGCTTCATCTTGCAAATAGGCCTCAAAGATTGTACTTAATTATAACCCAAGGAAAACTTCAAAATAATGCACTTGATCAAGAATTTTATCTTAAAGATTAGTATCGCTTCATTTCAATTCCTCAAGTGTGTGTGTGTAGAGCCATTCTCACCTAATCACTTGTAACCCGGATGAGTTTTGCATAAAAATGAATCATATTTAATATTGAAGATGTGTGTATAAATGAACTCCATAGGCATGCTTTTCAAGTCACTCTCCACTAATGTAGACATGCACAACACTAAGGATCAAGTAGGACTTTATTAAGCTTGTAACGTTTGGCTTGGGTGAAGGTATGATAAAGGATAATAATTGGCTCAAATCACCCACAAACACATAAATCATTCAAGACTATGTAGAGCTCAACCCTATAACACAACTTCAATTCAATTCACCAGGTTACTCCCCCAAACTTATTTAGAACACTCAATCTTTTTTTTTTTTTTTTGCAGAAAACAAAAGAAAACTACACCCCCACATTTTGTTGTTTCATTCTTTTTAAGAACACTTAAGGGTATAGATCTCTTATTCTTCTTCTTTTGTTCTTTTTTTTATTTTTTTTTCTTTTTTTCTTTTTTTTTTTTTTTACACTTCCCCTCCCCCACACTTAAACAAACACATTGTCCTCAATGTGTAAAGTATGTGGACGATAAGTACAGATTGGCTTTTTTTCTTTTTTTTTTTCAAACACAATAGAACTCACTTGCATTGCTCAGGACACATCCCAACCTCCTCTAACTTCCCAAAACCAGAACATAGCTCAAAATTTAATTGTGAACGATCTACATGCTCATAGGTAAGGATAAACTGTTTGGAATAAATTCATTTGAGGTTAGGAAATCTTTTAGTGAGTTAACAAAGAAAAAGGCTTACAAAGGCTCAAAGGGGTAGCTAGGGATCAATTTCAGTCAAGGTTGGCTATTAAGGCTCAAACGGTCCAAAGATGGCCTAAATCATTTCCCCAATGTTGCACAGTCTAGGATTTTGCCTCGAATGACCATCAAACAAGTTCTAGAATTCATTGAAATCTGAAGAAACATTTAAATTACATAAACATTCTCTAAGTGAACAAATAACGCAGTGATAATAGCTCAGTGCTCAATGTTGCACAAGGAATCAAAGGCAAAGCGAAAACCAATAAACATTTCAAGCACACAGATCCATGCATCATTTATCATTTTCCAAGAGTTATTCTTAATTCAATCATTATCTTATCATCGACCCACAAAATGCAAGAAAAGAGGTACGTGGCGTTGTTACACCTGAGTCAAGATTGTATATTTCAACAATCCTTAGGACCAGTAGCCCGCAGACTTAAGGTTTCCAGCCTATATATCTTTATTATGTAAGAAACACTTCAAACAACATGAAAAAATAAACTACAGATTTATTTCGAGAGAATGCGTTTCAAGGGTAAAGAAACCCCATATTCTGCCATTCTCAGGTTTTCCATAATTGTTTTTTTTTTTTCAAATCAAAACTGATAAAGATAAAAACACATAACAACTCTAAATTACGCAAAACTAAACTCACTCATAAAATAACAATGTTCAACAAGTCAGCAAACAAAAACAAGTTAGTTAGAATGGGTCTACAAAGTTTACAAGTTAGCCTCCTTATTCAGCCATTATGGAGTGAAGAGATCCAGAATGCGTTTCAAGAGAACTTGAACTTTTTAAGCCACCACTCTAAAAACCGAGATTAGAAAATATTACCTGGGACGAAAGAAATAACCTGAAAAAGCTCAAAAGAAACGACATGAAAAATCTCAAATAAACACACTAAAAGGAAAGTAAACAAAAACGAAGCAAACCAGCAAATAGAGATTACAGATGAAGGGTTAAATCCAGTTGACGCCTTTTGTTGCCTTCTCCAAACCAATTTATCCGAGCCATTGTTGGATCAGGTGAATAGACGAATTCTTGTAGTTTGTCAATTAACTCTCCTGCAGTTGAAGCTGTAACCAGCATTTGCCTTACTGACGGTGAGATGAAATTTTTTTCTACAGCTTGATCAAGAAAGGACAAAAAACCATCAAAAAAATTATTAACATTTAACAAACCAATGGGTTTCCGATGGATGTTTAGCTGTGCCCAAGAGGTGATTTGAAATCTCTCCTCTAATGTACCATAACCACCAGGCAAAGCTATAAATGCATCGGACTTAACAACTATATGTGCAATACGCTCATGCATGCTAGAGACCTGTAACTCTTTCCCAATTGTATTGCCTACGATATCTCGTATAGCTAATGGTTTAGGGATAATGCCGAGAACTTTGCTCCCTCCTAGGGATGCAGCTGTTGACACACACCCCATTAACCCAAGACTACCCCCTCCATAAATCAAATGAATACCCCTCGCAGCTAATGTCCTACCAAGCTCAAGAGCTGCTGTTGTAAACTCTCCATCTTTACCAAATTGCGATCCACAAAATACGCATATATTTTGGAATCGCCGAATTGGTGTTTTCTCCATTTCTAAAGTGCTCTAAACTTGTGCAAGACAATGATGTACGTTAGGTATTATGCGATTCAAGTGCAAGACAGGTTATAAAATGACATTTCAAAATATGCAGCATTGATATATACACACGTAAAACTCTCAAATTTGACACGTGGGGACATAATTTCGGTGGGAGTTGCTCGATGCAGATTTATCGCCCCAAGATTTGAAAAAATGAGATATGCTTTCGGCGATGTTTGACAAAACCTACACACTTGTCTCCCACGTGAAGCATGGAAAATGGAGATACACTTTCGGCGGGTGTTGACAAAACCCCCACACTTGTCTCCCACGTGAAGCATAAGAAATAGAGATACACTTTCGGTGGAGGTTGACAAAACCTCCACACTTGTCTCCCACGTGTACTTATGCCATAGGGTAGTCATATGGTTTGTCAAAAAGAAAATTTGAAATTATAACAAACAAAATCAACAAACAACAACAACACAAAAACAACATTGATAATCAGATCAAACGAACCAAGAAAAAAAATTCTACAACAATAACACACATTCAAATATACAAGTAGTTGTGATTGTGGCTCACATCTTCCTCTGGTTTTACGTCCAGTAACGGCTGAAACGCCTTCTATGCGTCGGGGATTTGCTTCCCATCCAGTTCTCTTATAAACTGGCTAACAGGGTCATTTTTAGTCAGATTCCCTAGACTATAACACTACAATTCATCACGAAATTGTGTCCATAGATTAAGCAATTCACGCTGAACAAGTCCACAAGAATGTGACTCGAGAGTTAACAAAACATTATCCAGCGACTCATTACTCAAACAATTCTTAATAAATGAAAGTTTATCTTCTCTGTTCCTAGACACAAAACCTAATGAACGACAAGTCTGGTTACAATTCCATCTAGCATATTTATAACATAATTGTAACCTTTTCGCTCTTCGCCTCTTGGCGTAGTAGCTCTTTCCTAGACCAGGCATGTATATTGCGAGATTTATGTCCGGCTCACCGGACAATCTCACCTTGGCTTCGATAAGCCATCGGATATCAGCAGGCACATTTAGGAGCATCAATGCCCAAAGTCTAGTCATCCGTACATTATAAATTTTAAACACAGCATTTTGAGGAAGTGAAGGGAAATATTTACGAAGGTTCGATAGAAAGATATCAGCATCCATTGAAGAGAAGAAAAGGAGAGATTTTTCCGATAATGCGATTGAGTTTGTTCTTCTCCCAGATATGCACGTTTCAAACCTTCGAACAATGGCTTCAACTCCCGTTTGAAGGTTTCCTCAAGCTGTTGCAACAAAGAGCTCATAAAAGCACAGAGTAATCAAATTGAACAAAAGAAAGGAAAAGAAAAGAGCAGAAACGAAACTAAAGAAACATAAAAGAGATAACAACACAATAGCAAACAAAAGTCAAAAACAAGTAAAAGAAATATAAAAACAAATAAGACAGATGGCAAAGAGAGATAAAACCTAATCAATTTGATGGCCTACGAAAGGAATCTCCTCGAGACACAAAAATCGATCATTATTACCTTATTTTATTTTTCTTTTCTTTTCTTTTCTTTTATTTATTTTTCAAAAACATTGGGTTGCCTCCCAATAAGCGCTTGGTTTAACGTCCTCAGCCCGACATTGGTTCCATCATGGCAGGGTCTAATCTTCGCCTGTCTCTTCTCTAGTGGGCGGGATCCTTTTTCCAACAAACAGTACGGTCCATGCATATGGCTGGGCCTTGGATGTCAGCAATCATCCACCCAATAGCTATTTTGTGATCTATAAGTACTCGGACGCGTTTCTCTTCTTGTAGTGGTGCAAGGCCCATTTCTATTGTAACTGGCAAAGGATCTTTGTCACCCAAGAACACATGCTTCAAATAATCTGGAAGTGGCTTAAGCTCCAAGGTATTGGCTTTCATCACAGAAGGAAGAAGTTTCTCATTAGATAAAGGCAATTCAATGTACGAAAAATCATACCTGTTTGTGGTTATAGCTATGGGTTTCATCTATAGCTTGCCACGCTTCCTCCATTTCTTTGGACACTTGTATCAACTATTTCTTGGCTTCTTAGTAGAATTTTTCTTGTTCCCTCTGTGCTCACTAATAGCCATTTCCAATCCATCCTTGCGAGTTAACTCAAAACATTGTTGTGGCAAAGAATCAAGAATGTCAACTGCAAAAACAGAATGCAAGTCACTAGTGTACCTCATTGCCACGAAAATATTGAAATGGATCACTTTGCCATCAAACTCCACGGTGAAAATGCCATCATGAACATCAATCTTTGTTTTAGCATTTTTCAAGGATGGTCTCCCTAAAAGAATCGGAGTTGGATTACGAGATGTCTCATCCTCTATTTTAAGGACATAGAAGTCTGCTGGGAAAACCAATTGATTCACCTGCACAAGCACATCTTCCACAACTCTTTTGTGGTATGCATTAAAATGATCAGCAAACTGAATGGTAATATCAGTTTTCGCAAAAGGTCCAAGATTTAAAGAAGCATAAATAGAATATGGCATGACATTATGAGATGCTCCTAAATCTAACATAGCTCTTTCAAACTTGGTATTACCAATGGTGCATGGAATGGTGAACGTACCTGGATCTGTCTCTTATACACATCTAGATGTGTATAAGAGACAGGGACACATCTCCCCCACACTTACTTTCTCATTCCTTTTTAACTTTCTTTTGCTGGTGCATAACTCCTTGAGACATTTTGTATAATGAGGTACTTGCTCGATAGCATCCAGATGTGGTATATTTACCTCGATTTTGTGAGAAGTTTCCAGGATTTCTTGTTCTTGTTCCTCCTTCGATTTTGCAAATCTACTCGGAAAAAGTGGAGGAGAAACATATGAAGGAATGGGAGTTATAGGATTTACCTGAGAAGTCAGTGTTTTGTTCATGGTGGAAGTGGTGTCATTTCCTTCATCAGTTTGTGATTTCTTTGGCAGGACATCTAACTTGGCTCCATTTTGCAAATTTAGCGCCACAAGGAAATTCTACTCTTGGGAAATTTGTATCACCGTTTGACAAGATAATTTTTTCTGAGTCCTTTGGCCCTCGAATTTTGTCATGTGAGTAGCCAATTGTCCCATTTGATTTGACAGGTTTTGGATACTTGCCCCAGTTTCCTGCTGGAATTGCATTGTGTTAGTGGCAAGTGCATTAACAATGTCCTGGAGGGACATACCTGAGTTTTGTGAAGCTGGTTGCGGTGCTGGATGTGGCATTGGTGGTGGTTGCATTTGAAAAGGTTGCTGCACTCTAGGTTGATTGAAAACTTGTGGCCGATTTGGTATCACATTTGGAGTGATTGGTTGATGATTCCAGTAACTGAAATTATGTTGATCTTCCCATCCAGCATTGTAAGTGCTAGAGAAAGGATCATACAATTGCCTCGTTTGTCCTGGAAATCCACCCATGGCATTGGCTTGTTCCATATATTCTTCTTGTAAAGTTGGATACATGTCGATTTGATGCTCCATCGTAGAATATTCCCCACATTCATAAGATTTTTGCATATCTCCTACAGCCATGTTTTCCACAAGAGAGGTTAGCTCATAAAGTTGTTGTTCGATGTTCGGAGTGCTTACCTCATTTACTCTCCATGGTACTTGTGGCTCAAATCCGCTACTGAATTGATAGAAGTTTACTGCCATATTGTCTAAACACAAACAATCAGAAAAGAAAAACAAAGAAAATATGAATCAACAATGAAAACATAATAACAAATCGATTAGAAAATCAATCCCCGGCAACGGCGCCAAAAACTTGATGCGTTCGAAACTAGCAAGTATACTAGTCGCACAAGTAATAAAGTGATAAGTAAGATATCGTTCCCACGAGGATTGATTCTAAATGAATTTGTTATTTCCAGCAACAATTAACTAAATGGGGGGGTTTTGTTGAATGATTAACTAAATGAAATAAAGCAGCAAAATTAAAAGACTAAGACAACAAACAGAAGTGTAATTTGAACAGCAAAGAGATCAATGAGGGAAATCTGGTAAGGGTGATCCTTCCCCCCCCATACAACAAAGATATGGATTTGCGAATTAATTGTAGAATTGTCATCCAATTACACCATTGAAATTACAAACCGTAGATAACAACAAGCTCTGTTATCCCAATCTTTCCTTACTTTGTTGTTAAATAAAACAAGCTCTTTATTTAATCTCTATCCATTAAACAACCTAGAAAAAGCTCTCTGAGTTTAATTCAATGGATGCATTAGGATAAGAAAGATAGGTTGATCTAAGCAATAAACACACAAGCTCGGATTATTTAACTTAAGTTGTATTCTCCAAGTGCAATCTCTGATCACAATTTTGCTACTAAGGATTAGAAATTCAAGACAATTTCGGATCAAGATTTCTAGTCTAGCAATAGACAATATCCAGATTATATTCAGTTGGCCACCCAAATACAATCCAGCAAGCAATCATAAGCATTAGACATGGGAAAATACAAGCAACTTCAATTAGAGAATTGGATAACAATTTCTTACACAATCAACTTACAAAAACCATATCAGGGGCTTTGAAATCACCCTCAACCAATTCAGATCAGTTACACATGTTTAAGAATGTGGTAAATACAATACAACATGGAGACATTCCAGAAAATGAAAGGGAAGGAAAAAACTTAGCAAATTTGATGTAATTCTCTTTGGATTGTAGTTCTTCCTCTTTCCAATCTTCCTTTCTCCTTCAAGAACTCCAGGAGATGAAAGAATTCCAGAGCTGCAGCCTCCCACACGTTCTCCCCTCTTCAAGTTCTGAAATAAAACCCTAAAATGTGTTTAAATACTCTGCTACAGTAACGTGCTACAGTGTCCCGTATTATACATGCTAAAGTGATGTATGGAATTACATTTCTACACTTCTCACACTGTTTTGATTACAACTTTCGGTACACTGAATGGAATCATAAACCGTAAATTTCTCCAAAATGTAGACTTCGAGAGCTTTTCAACGGTATATGATATGTCATCGGGTTCATTGTATATCAATACAATTAAATCCGAGAAGATGGCTGACTAGCAGAGGTGAAAATGAAGGGTTTTTACTCCATTTTTGTGCAAGTTGCTCCAAAACTCCTACAAACATCAAAACCACACAAAAAACATAAAAAATACCACGGAATTATAGCAAAGAAAATGACGAATTGATTGATAGAAAAAATGATATATAAATTAGACACTTATAAACATTTTTCCCCCCACTATAATTCTCATTTCACTTTTCATACTTCCTCTGTCGTTGGTGCATAACTCTTGTTGAGGAAATGTGCATAACGACTGGGCACTTGCTTGAAGCATCCAGAAGTGGTATGTTTAACTCGATCTTGCGAAAAGTTTTCCAGGATATTTCTTGTTCTTGTTCCTCCTTCTTTGATTTTGCAATCTGTCTAAGGGAAAAGGTGGAGGAGTAACATATGAATGATGGAAGTTTTAGATGTTACCTTAGAAGTGATGTTTTGGTTTCATTGGTTAGAAGTGGTATCATCCCCTTCATCAGTTTGTGATTTCTTTGGTGGAATCTCTAATTGCTTCCCACTTCTCAAAGTTACAGCACTAGCATTCTCTCTTGATTGATCACCGGCTGAGAAGGTAATTTTCCTGAGCTTTGACTCTCAAATTTGCTCATGTTAGTGGCCAATTGTCCCATTTGATTTTCCAGGTTTTGGAATACTTGCCCGAGTTATGTTTCCGAGCTGAAATTGCTATTGTTTATGTTAAGAGTGGCAAGTGCTTTAACAATATCCTGGAGAGACCTAACCGAATTTTGTTGGAGAGAGATGGGTGGTGATGGTTGTGCTTGAATTGTTGCTGCACCCTTGGTTGATTGAAACCTGGGGTCGATGTGGGTTATGGCATTTGGGGCAATTTGTTGATGATTCCCATATCTTAAATTAGGGTGATCTCTCCATCCAGCATTGTAAGTATTGGAGAAAGGGTCATACCTTTGCCTTGGTTGTTCTGGAAATCCACCCATGGCATTGGTTTGTTCTTATCTCCTTCTTGCAAAGTTGGACACATGTCAGTTGGATGGTCCATGGCAGAACATATCCCACATGCATAAGATTGCTGCATATGTCTACAGCCATTTTTTTTTTTTACAAGAGAGGTAAGTTCACAAAGTTGTTGTCAAGGTTGAAGTACTTACCTTCATTTAATCTTTTGGTAGGTGTGGCTTCAATTGAATGCTGAATGTGGGAGTTCGCTGCCATGTCACTAATCAAAACGTTTGTCCACGTTCGGTGTTTTATTAACTAGTGCTCCACCACTAGCAGCATCAATGATACTTCTTCCAATGGGTAGGAGGACCCTCATAGAAATATTGAATTAGTAGTCCATCACTAATTTGGTGGTTTGGACAGCTAGCACATAACCTCTTAAATCTCTCCCAATATTCATGAAGTGATTCTCCATTGTGTTGTCGAATGCCACTAATATCGTTTCTAATATTTGTAACTTTCGAGGCTGGAAAGTATTTCTCCAAAAAGAGTTTACTCATCTCATTCCAAGTGGTAATGGTTCCTGGTGGTAGGTAGTATAACCAATCTTTTGCCGAATCTGCTAATGAGAATGGAAAAGCTCTCAATTTAATTTGCTCTTCAGAAACGCCGGTTGGCTTCATACTTGAGCATACCACATGAAATTCTTTGAGGTGTTTGTTCGGATCCTCTCCTGCAAAACCATGAAATGTAGGCAAGAGATGAATCAGTCCAGATTTAAGTTCAAAATCTATCTCAAAATTGGTGCTGATGCATAGCGGTTGTTGATCAATAATTGGAGCCGCTAACTCCTTAAGAGTCTGATCGTTTTCCATTGCCATTGCTTCCGATTCAGATTTGATTGAACTGCAAGAAGATGGGAGGGAAGTGTGTCGTGCAAGGTCAAATTCTGAAGATGGAGTTGAAATTGACCGATTTAGCCTTAAATTCGAGGATTGGAGAAACTCCTTAATTCTCTTAAGTCGTTGATCTGCTTCTACCTCGGACATAAAAGCCTAAACACAAACAATCAGGAAATAACAATCAAGAATCAGTAGTAAAAACAGAATAACAAATTGATTAGACAATCAATCCCCGGCAACGGCGCCAAAAACTTGATGCGTTCGAAACTAGCAAGTATACTAGTCGCACAAGTAATAAAGTGATAAGTAAGATATCGGTCCCACGAGGATTGATTCTAATTGAATTTGTTATTTCCAGCAACAATAAACTAAACAGGGGGGATTTTTGGTGAATGATTTACTAAATGAAATAAGAATGCAAGTAAAGAATAACAAAACAGAAAGTAAATTTGAATGAAAAATCAATGGGAGACACTTGGTTAAGAGTTCATTCTCTGCCACAAGATATGAATTTGTTAATTAACATAGAATTGTAATCCAATTACAGCATTGAAGTTATCAACCGTAGATAACAACAAGCTCTGTTATCCCAATCTTCCTTACTTTGTTGTTAAATAAAACAAGCTCTTTATTTAATCTCTATCCATTAAACAACCTAGAACAAGCTCTCTAAGTTTAATTCAATGGAAGCTTTACGATGAGAAAGATAGGTTGATCTAAGCAATAATCACACAAGTTCAGATTATTTAACCTAGGTTATATTTTCCAATTGCAATCTCTGATCACAATTTTGCTATAATGATTGGAAATTCATGACAATTACGGATCAAGATTTCTAATCTAGCAATAGACAACTACCAGATTATATTCAGTTGGCCATTCCAAATACAATCAGTAAGCAATCATAAGCATTAGATATGGGAAAATACAAGCAACTTCAATTACAGAATTGGATAACAATTTCTTACACAATCAACTCACAAAATCCATATCAAGGGCTTTGAAATCACCCTCAACCAATTCAGATTTAGTTACACATAGTCAATCAGAATAACAAATACAATACAGAGAAATTCCAGAATTGAAAAGGAAAGAAAGAACGTAGCAAATTCTTTGAAAATCTTCTTTGTAGATGAATCTTCTTGGAATTGTAGTTCCTCCTCTTTCAAAATCTTCTTTCTCCTTCAAGAACTCCAAGGGATGAGAGAAATCCAGAAATGCAGTCTCCTCCCACGTTTTTCCCCTCTTCAAGTTATGAAAAAAAAACCCTAAAATGTGTTTAAATACTCTGCTACAGTGAATTGCTATAGTGCCCCGTATTATACATGCTACAGTGGCTTGTGGAATTATATTTCTATACATCTCACACTGTTTTGATTACAAATTTTGGTACACTGAATGGATTTATAAACCATAAATTTATCCAGAAAATAGACTTCGAGAGCTTTCCAACGGTATATAATATGTCATCGGGTTCATTGTATATCAATACAATTAAATCCGAGAAGATCACTGACTAGCAGAGGTGAAAATGAAGGGTTTACTCCATTTTTGTGCAAGTTGCTCCAAAACTCCTACAAACATCAAAACCACACCAAAACATAAAAATACCAAGAAATATAGCAAAGAAACATGGACGAATTGATAAAAAGTGAATACTAAATAGACACCTATAGTTACTCCTCCACCTTTTCCTAACAGATTTGTAAAATCAAAGAAAGAGGAACAAGAACAAGAAATCCTAGAAACTTCTCACAAAATCGAGGTAAATATACCACTTCTGGATGCTATCGAGCAAGTACCTTGTTGTACAAAATTTCTCAAGGAGTTATGCACCAACAAGAGAAGGTTGAAGGGAAATGAGAAAGTAAGTGTGGGGGAAAATGTTTCAGTTGTATTGCAAAGAAAAATTCCTCCGAAATGCAAAGATCCAGTTGACGTTGTTGATTCTCTGCCACAACAATGTTTTGAGTTAACTCGCAAGAATGGATTGGATATAGCTATTAATGAGCACATAGGGACAGAAAATTCTAAGGAGTCAGACATTTTGATACAAGAGTCCAAAGAAATGGAGGAAGTTGTGGCAAGCTTAGATGAGACCATAGCAATAAACACACAAAATAGCTATGATGTTCGTACATTTCCCCCCCCACCCCCCCCCAAAAAAATTTTTCCGTTATCTAATGAGAAAATTCTTTCTTCTGTGATGACAGCCCTGCCTTGGAGCTTAAGCTTCTTCCAGATCATTTGAGGCATGGATTATTGAGTGAGAATGATCCTTTGCCAATTATAATAGAAATGGGCCTTGCACGAATACAAGAAGAGAAACTCGTCCAAATACTTACAGACCACAAAATAGCTATTGGGTGGATGATTGCTAACATCCAAGGCCCAGCCATATGCATGCACTAATTCTTGTTGAAAAAAGGATCCAAGCCCACTAGAGAAGCACAACAGAAATTGGATCCTCCCATGATGGAACCAACGTCGGGCTGAGGACGTTAAACCAAGCGCTTATTGGGAGGCAACCTAATGTTTTTGAAAAATCAATAAAAGAAAAGAAAATAAAAATAAAATAAGATAATAATGATCGATTTTCTTGTCTCGAGGAGATTCCATTCGTAGGCCATCAAATTGATCAGGTTTTATCTCTCTTTGATATCTGTCTTATTTGTTTTTATTTGTTTTTACTTGTTTTTTACTTTTGTTTGTTATTGCGTTGTTATCTCTTTTTTGTGTCTTTAGTTTCGTTTCTGCTCTTTTCTTTTCTGCTCTTTTCTTTTCCTTTCTTTTGTTCAATTTGATTACTCTGTGCTTTGAGCTCATTTGTGCAGCAGCTTGTGGAAACATCCAAACGGAAGTTGAAGTCATTCGCCAAAAGTTTGAAACGTGCATATCTTGGAGAAAAACAAACTCGATCGCATTATCGGTAATATCTCTTCTTTTCTCCTCTTCAATGGATGCCGATATCTTTCTGTCGAATCTTCGTAAATATTTCCCTTCACTTCCTCAAAATGCTGTGTTTAAAATTTATAAAGTACGGATGACTAGACTTTGGGCATTGATGCTCCTAAATGTGCCTGCTGATATCCGATGCCTTATCGAAGCCAAGGTGAGATTGTCCGGTGAGCCGGACATTAATCTCGCAAAATACATGCCTGGTCTAGGAAAGAGCTACTACGCCAAGAGGCGAAGAGCGAAAAAGTTACAAGTATGTTATAAATGTGCTAGATGGAATTGTAACCAGACTTGTCGTTCATTAGGTTTTGCGTCCAGGATTAGAGAAGATAAACTTTCATTTATTAAGAATGGTTTGAGTAATGAGTCGCTGGATAATGTTTTGTTAACTCTCGAGTCACATTCTTGTGGACTTGTTCAGCGTGAATTGCTTAATCTATGGACACAATTTCGTGATGAATGCAGTGTTATAGTCCAGGGAATCTGACTAAAAACGACCCTGTTTGCCAGTTTATAAGAAAACTGGATGGGAAGCAAATCCCCGACTCATAGAAGGCGTTTCAGCCGTTACTGGACGTAAAACCAGAGGAAGATGGAGCCACAATCACAACTACTTGTATATTTGAATGTGTGTTGTTGTTGTCAATTTTTTTTTTCTTGTTTCGTTTGATCTGATTATCAATGTTGTTTTTGTGTTGTTGTTGTTTGTTGATTTTGTTTGTTTTAATTTTAAGTTTTCTTTTTTGACAAACCATATGACTACCCTATGGCATAAGTACACGTGGGAGACAAGTGTGGAGGTTTTGTCAACCTCCACCGAAAGTGTATCTCTATTTTTTATGCTTCACGTGGGAGACAAGTGTGGGGGTTTTGTCAACCCCGCCGAAAGTGTATCTCCATTTTCCATGCTTCACGTGGGAGACAAGTGTGTAGGTTTTGTCAAACCTCGCCGAAAGCATATCTCATTTTTTCAAATCTTGGGGCGATAAATCTGAATCGAGCAACCCCCACCGAAAGTATGTCCCCATGTGTCAAAATTTGAGAGTTTTATGGGTGTATATATACATTCTGCATATTTTCATATGTCATTACATAACCTGTCTTGCAATTGAAAAGCATAATATCTAACGTGTCTTACACAAGATTAGAGCACTTGTAGAAATGGAGAAAACACCAATTCAGCGATTCCGCAATATATGCGTATTTTGCGGATCGCAATTTGGTAAAGATGGAGAGTTTACCACAGAAGCTCTTGATCTTGGTAGGACATTAGCTGCGAGGGGTATTAATTTGATTTATGGAGGGGGTAGTCTTGGGTTAAGGGGGTGTGTGTCGACAGCTGCATCCTTGGGAGGAAGTAAAGTTCTCGGCATTATCCCTAAACCATTAGCTGTGCGAGATATCGTAGGCAACACAATCGGGGAAGAGTTACAAGTCTCTAGCATGCATGATCGTATTGCACATATGGTTGTTAAGTCCGATGCATTTATAGCTTTACCCGGTGGTTATGGCACATTAGAGCAGATATTTCAAATCACCTCTTGGGCACAGCTAAACATCCATAAAAAACCCATTGGTTTGTTAAATGTCAATAACTTTTTTGATGGTTTGTTGTCTTTTCTTGATCAAGCTGTAGAAAAAAATTTTATCTCACCATCAGCGAGGCAAATCCTTGTTACAGCTTCAACGGCAGGGGAGTTATTTGACAAACTACAAGAATTCATCTATTCGCCTGATCCAACAACAGCTCGGATTGATTGGTTTGGAGAAGGCAATAAGAGCGTAAACTGGATTTAACACTCCATCTGTAATCTCTATTTGCTGGTTTGCTTCGTTTTTGTTTGCTTTCTTTTTAGTGTGTTTATTTGAGATTTTTCATGTCGTTTCTTTTGAGCTTTTTCAGGTTATTTCTTTCGTCCCAGGTAATATTTTATAATCTCGGTTTTTAGAGTGGTGGCTTAAAAAGTTCAAGTTCTCTTGAAACGCATTCTGGATTTTTTTAATCCATAATGGCTGAATAAGGAGGCTAACTTCTAAACTTTTTAGACCCATTCTAACTGACTTGTTTGTGTTTGCTGATTTTTTGGACTTTATTATTTTCTCAGTAAGTTTAATTTTATGTAATTTCGAGTTGTTGTGTGTTTTTTGTCTTTATCAGTTTCGATTCGAAAAAAAAAAAACATTGTGGAAAAACCTGAGAATGGCAGAATATGGGGTTTTCGTAACTCTTGAAACGCATTCTCTCTCAATAAATCTGTAGTTTGTTTATTTCATGTTGTTTGAAGTGTCTTGTTTCTTGTTTTGTTCTTTCATAATAAAGGTTTATAGGCTGGAAACCTTAAGTCTGCGGGCTACTGGTCCTAAGGATTGTTGAAATATACAATCTTGACTCAGGTGTAACAGCGCCACGTACCTCTTTTCTTGCATTTTGTGTGTCGATGATAAGATAATGATTGAATTAAGAATAACTCTTGGAAAATGATAAATGATGCATGGATCTGTGTGCTTGAAATGTTTATTGGTTTTCGCTTTGCTGTTGATTCCTTGCGCAACATTGAGCACTGAGCTATTATCACTGAGTTATTTGTTCACTTAGAGAAAGTTTATGTAATTTAAATGTTTCTTCAGATTTCAATGAAATTCTAGAACTTGTTTGATGGTCACTCGAGGCGAAATCCTAGACTGTGCAAAATTGGGGAAATGATTTAGGCCATCTTTGGACCGTTTGAGCCTTAATAGCCAACCTTGACTGAAATTGATCCCTAGTTACCCCTTTGAGCCTTTGTAAGCCTTTTTCTTTGTTAACTTACTAAAAGATTTCCTAACCTCAAATGAATTTGTTCCAAACAGTTTATCCCTTACCTATGGGCATGTAGATCATTCACAATTAAAT